>WHVE01000909.1:0-46100 GCA_015178995.1 Trichophaea hybrida | reverse complement strand
AGAAAGCTACAGAAAGAAGTGCATATTTTATCTTTTACATCTTCGAGTCTCATGCCATTCTTTGTTCCATAGGTTCTGAAAAAAACAAAAGATACCACATCTGTATGTGATTGACAGTCACCAACGGGGTATTCTCGTAATGTTGGTATAGAAGAATAAGCAGAATGTGGAAAAGCCTGCGATAGTATGGTGACAATGGTGCTGATGAGATCTCACTCATATGAAATATGAGTATGACCACTCGGCTTTCTGTTGGAGGTCCGTATATGCAATAATCACCATTATTTCTACCATGGCATACCATATACAAACATTACACACATGAATGCTATGAGTAGTATACCATGAATGGCAAAAAAAACAGGATCAGGTGAAAGGAAGTCATCCTAGGAACAAATCAACTTGAAGATGATGCGCAGCAAGGTATGATTTTTACCTCCATATTGTATGATACTTGAGGCCCAAGCATTATTTGAAATTGTTGGAGGTGCTCTGGTGACGTAGCATACATAGTTTATATGATACGTTTGTAATATTTGGGCCAGCACGAGAGATATGCATATGTACAAAAAGCCTTGTAAGGTGACGGGCATAATTATACAGCATACATGGTGGGAAAGAAGCTCAGTTATGGTGATTCTAGAAAGAAAACAGTGATTAGAAAAATGAAAAGCAGTTGAGGTTGATACCCCGCACTTGAGGTAGTGTACATCTTGGGGGTGCACTTCCCTGGTGGTGGTGGTGCGCGCTGAAATTTAATGTGCTAACGCAAATTAAACACTCTTACAAAGAAATTGCATTGAGAGAAACCCTTGTGCCCATTGTGTGAACCCTCCTGAAAAATCATCACCCCCATCCATTTTACTAGCATGGTTCGATCGAGGCGAAATTTCATTTCTTATTTCATCTGCACTAAGGCCTCACCCCATCAGAACGGATTAAAAGCTCACTACAACCGGTTTGACCCAATTACCCTGACTGAAAGGCCTTTTACTGAACAGAACTATACTCCAGTTTGCTGGAACCAACCCAGCTAGGTTCGATATCAGTAGGTACACCTAAATGATTGCAAGATATATGATCTTATACGAAGATGAGCCGGTAGGCTCCATACCAGGAGTGCCACCACCCGAAGAAAAATCTGGCAGTGAATCTATTGACCCTCAGAATCCAGATATCTCATGTATACCTGACCCGATCAAATCTATAATCACAGCACTGTCGTGCGAGTGAAGGCAGCTGGTGGTCTGGCATACAGTGTTGCTACTGGAATATACAACAAACATCGTTTATACCTGGATTAATGGAATCCATGGCATCCATTCAATTGCACATATGACTTTCAGCAAGATCAATCCTTGTGTCGGAACACCAAAACGTGGATTGACCGGCACCTGAATCATGCACTTGACGACTGCTGTATCGAGTCGTTTCAATCTGCTGCTGAGTTGGGGGTACTCTTGGAATCCGTAGACTTCAGTTCAGGTGCAGACAGATGACATGAAGACTGTTCACAAACATTTGGCATATTGTATTACCGAGATATATTCATGTGCATCAAATTTCTTTTGGCTAATATTCCATTTGCTACCTACTTGGAATTTGAACCAGTGTGACTAGCAGATTCTGTGGGCTGTCGCATTTACAGTTTGATGAACACTGGCGATTGGTTGGTGGAAAACACAGGTGCATCTACCTCAGGTGCCACAATTGTACCAGTTATTTTTGCATTCAGACAAAATGCATCAGACACATTTTTCTTGTGATAAACATGCCTGGCGTTTATATATAACTATCAGTAATATATGAAACAATTTCCGCTGGAACCCAAAAGTGTGCCACGATCCTTGTCGGCCTGATACCATGCCCTCAAAAGATTCCAAAACACTGATAACGGCTGGCACAATGCAATCCACACAATTCTGTCGCTGTTCTGAGAACTCCTTATCAGTGGACTGTACTTGGAATACGATTCTGCCAATGGTTTTTGAAGAAGGTGCATTCCGTTGCTGGCGGCATAGGTTGTTGACAGTCCAACAAATGTGATGATTGCTCGAGATTCATACGGTTTGTGTCCTATCTGTGACATATTCAAAGGTGCACTGATGGGACATTCAGGTCAACATCAGCAAAAACTGAAAATGCATTGTGAGCATTCTGAGAATTTTGAAATTTCAGTTCTCGTTTTCTCAATTATGAAATGTACTTTGGCTTGAATTATACCCAGTGAAAGTGTGTCATATTATTGTGCAATTTCGAAATGTGGTATAGAATTCCCAAAAAGTTATAGCATAGTATGTTACATTGTTTTATAGTTGAAAGTCGATCTACTTTAAATGAAATAATTATAATAAACATACTATTGCTTGCTTAGTAATTTATGAAACTTTTTTTGTATATCATCATAACAAATCATAATGAAACTAACTATATTTGGAATACCTCCCAGTATAATTAACAAATGTATATCTTTAATAAGATTTCAATTTTGGTCAGTTGTTTTGATTTGTTATTTCTAATACTAATATCAAGTTTCATATTATGACTCAGCAATGAATTCTAAATTCATTACATTTTCCAAATTGAAAGTAGCTGACTGTAAGCAATTGAAAAATGCATCCAACTAATGTATTTTACCAGGAAACCGCCCACGACCAGGAAACCGCAACCTGCAGGTGAACATTTATTAAGTCAAATGACTGGTCATAACCACTCTCCCTGACCGTGTAACTACTGCAGGTCGACTATTGACCTCTTCGTCCCTGTTTCCATGCTCCAGGGAATCAACTGGGCTCTGCACACTTCGAACATATATAACAGAGACCTCCTCCCCCTTGCTTTTCTCATCATCCCACCCCCCTCCATCTATAATATCTCCTTCCTCATCCTCCCAATGACTAAGACAATTTGTATCCACCTTCTTTGAACCTATACCCTGCTTTTCCGCATGTTTGGACCCTTTGAGTCCCTTTCCTCCTGGTGCAGCTTTAGCTGCAGCATTATTCTGGCGCTATATGATTTTGGCCGCTTTTTCTTGATCAATCATCTTTCTCTCTCTCTGAGCAGCACCACATCCTCAGCGGTACACACACGAGCTTTACCAAGGTGACGTCAATCTTCAGCTGCAACTGCAGTGGTGTTTTGGCCCCAGAACGAAGAAATCTCACCATTTCCTCCCCCAATTCTTTGGCTGCAAGTGTCCCCTGGGCAGACCTTCCCAGCTGACCTATGGGAGACTTCTGCTTTAGAGAAGAATGTGTTTGACAGGTGACAAGGTGTGATGCACTGCACACTTGACTACTGATGGCTCAGGGCTTTCGCGGAGTTTCGTTTGAGCAGCAGAGGGAGAGCTTGGCGGTGTTTCTGGCCGAGTGATAATTTGCGATCGGTGCTCAAACACTTTGTGTGAGTTCAGTAGCCTGATCCCAGTAGCTTCGAATGCACTCAAGATGTTCTTCTGTGTGTATGCTGCAACCCTTGCGCTTGTGACAAGTCTAATGAAAAAGTTATTAACCGAATAAACTGGGATTCCGGGGGTGTGTCTACTCATGGAATTGCCCCTTCTTAATGGCATTACCTCCTGTTGTCATCTACCAAATCCAACTCATTGCTATAGCAGCGTGATAATGGACCAAAGAGGCTCACATTCAGTGGCTGTAAGATATGTGTGGAGTGTGCTGGGAGGCATATGGGATGAATATCTCTTTTTAAGCAAAAATTGAAAAACTGCCATGTCAAATGTGATTCATGTCCATCAAGAATGAGAATACGCGGCTGTTGCTTAGCACTAATCCAGTCAGCATGAGCAGGAGAGCATTTCGATGGTACCTACACATGAGCTGTGAATTTTTCAAAGTCCTTGTCCACCCATTCTAACCCTAATATGTTGTCAGTCCAGCCCTTGGATAACCAAGCGAAGGTAGCCTGCTCTTTAGCTTGAACCCCCGCATGCCATTCTAATATATGCTTTCCACCTTTATAAATATACATGGGTGGTATAACCTTACCATGTGCAGATATACACTCTACAACTGTAACTATTTCCCAGTTTCCATCCTGACTGTACCGGGGATCCCTTCGGTCTCTATGGCAGATAACCTTGACTTTCAAGGCCTGACCAAGCATGAACCCCTTTTTATCCATAATGTAAATTTTTTCTGGATGAGTAATGAGCTTGCTAATAAGTTTTTCCATCTGCAGACCGGTCGTTAGTAAAAAATATTGAAGTATTTGAAACTAACTTACTTTGCGGAAGAAGTCTTTCAGGATGACAGGGTCATTCGCATTTGCCCTCTGGCAATTCCGGGCTGACTTAACTCACTAGCAATACGAGGATGTCGGTTGAGGAAGCGAGAAATCTCATGTTTGCCTAATTGCTGGTGACATTGCGGGGTAGTAGAGATAGGGCAAATTGCTTGACCATCATCCCTTGCAGTGGGTGTCCCAGGTCATCCAAAGCTTTGCAGAATTTTACAATCGATTTCTCTTCCTCAGGGGTAAGCAGCTGCTCTATCTCATGTGCAGCACAGCAGGACTCAGCCCCTCTGAGTCGATCTCGCAGGGTACCATCGGGAATACTGTAAGTTGAGGCTGCTGAGCGGATGAATGTCACTTCACCATTAAGATATACTTGTTTGGCATCCCGGATGTCATTGTCTCTGTCAGCGGCCGGATCTCTGGGCTTCACTCTGCCATGGTTCCGGTGATCAAGTGGGAAGGTGAAATGACGTTTAGGAACGAGGTAAATACAAACCCCTGCTCAGGCGCTTACATGCATGATTGCGTGATCGGTTACAAGGCCGTGAATGGTTAGCCCGAGAAATACGTTAGGCTATACCTATTTCGGAACATTATACCAAGTTTGGAAAATCTCGTCAAGTTTTGAATCCAGTATTTCTCATTATCATTCCCATTACTGCATCCGACACAATCGACTAAACGAGAACATAATTTCCAAATACCTTCAACATCCTGAGAATACTCAGAATGCATTTTTCACTGATTGTTGATGAACTAACAATCGTTTATCTGAGAGATCAAGAAACCTACAGTGAACTTTTTGATCATAAACAGATCAATGAACTAATAGCATCTGGAGTACATTTATTCACTATCAAGTTCTGGCAATACCCTCTCTCCAATGTGTACCGTCCATGGCCCTCTGTTGAATTACATCAATTGCTCCTGGATTAGTAAAGGATCTATTTGACTGGCTGCTCAAATACCTTACAGCACGAAATCTCAAAGGCCATCTTATAAACCGTTCACATTTGTACCACAGTATCCAGGACTCCTACTATTGCATAAGACCTTTGATTTATTGAAATGTGTGACATGGCAGTGGAAAGAGATCAGGGAATAGTTAGAACATTGGCAGATATCTGTGTGCCAATAAGAGGTGGTATCAGGGATAACGAAACGAATGCTCACAAGACTTCATCTGATGAAGAAGTAATGGGAACAGTGAGGGCAGCATACAAATTCTGCCTACTTCTAAACCAACGAAGCCACTCTGATCCATCCTGCACTGCACTGGATGATGTGTCAAACAATTCTACAGATTGAAGAGTATTTTCCAAAAGAAGAAAATGTTGAAGACTGCAGATGCCAAAGTCATGAATGTGATGAAACGAGAATCGGTAAGAATACGTAAGCCAAAGATTGTTGAGATCTGAGTGGCAGCAGAGGCAGAAGTGTATGGGGCCCACAAAATTGATGCTGCCAAATGCAAACAATTTCAAGCATGTCAGGATCACACTGAGATTGATGACCGAGATTTGGCTACCACCAACAATCTGGAAAGTGAGACATACGGAATCACTACAGTACTACAACATCTTTTTAACAGGCCAATTTCCCAGTGAATGGTTGAATTTGAAACTTCATGGGAGCAACACAGTATTTAGGAGCTCCGAAAAGCCATTGAACATCAGATAGTACACTTTGGTTATCCCAAGATGGATCTGGTCAGCCATATATCAGAGTCAATTGGCAAATGAGTTTAGGTGACACTTTCACAACCAATATCTCAGAATTATTACATATTTCCAATGTGAATGATGGCTACTGCTCCAGCAATTAAGTGAGTTATACCCAACTAATTCTCAAATTCAATGACCACCGCAGTAGCCTTCACTATATGGAGGATACTCTGCATTAGCTTGCATATGAAGGCTCGTATGATGTTGATTCGGCTATGGTGAGAAATCATTTGAGGGTAGCTTTCGTATTAATATATCTATTGGCAAGTCCAGCTGACTGAAAACTAGGCTTTCAATCTCTTATCGGCAGTAGACAAATGATGAAATACATGTGGGCCTACCAACTACGCCTGTAAAATAGACAGCCTGAAAACATATTCCACCCAGTACCACCAAATATGTATCACTGGAGAGAAACACTCATCTGTGAAGAGTGTAGGAGTGTCAAACTAAAATCTCTAACTGATGTCGCTGGCAATTTTGAAAATCTGAATCTTGGAAAGCTATTTTAAGCTGAATGTAAAGACAATTGGGGAACAGAAATTATGGGTCCTGTGTAGGGTTAAAATCTTAGAATACAAATGGACGAAGTTCGAATCAAACCCAACAATGTTCTATTCTATTATTGCCAACTATTCCACTCTCCTACCACCATCGAGCATATAGGGCTTGACTGTAAGGCGGAATATACTAATGCTAATAAGGGCATGATGCCTAAAGCACATACTGTGTGGGTTCAACATACCGAGATAAGCATGATCATCTTGACAATGATTTTCCAGGCCAAGTTCCATGGTTTCCGATCATATATGATATCTGAATTGTATCCAACAAAATTCCATATTTTCGAGAACACCTACCTGAAGGAAAAGTACTTCCAACCTTCTCCAAATACTGTAAAATGAGATGCGAATGGGAATTATGTTCTCGAACTCAAGCGTATGTGGTGGTGATTCCAACACAATTTCAAGACTGAAATGGCTATGATGACAAGATTGATGACTTCATTCAATTGGTAAATTGACTAATATAATACACATTGTTCTGGATGGAGCAATTGTTGGGCCTGAACATTTTGTCAGTGTGGAAGAAGAAGTACTAGGCAGTGGTAGTAACTGTGGAGATCATACCAGCATATGGTTATTGAACAACCACGTAGACCTGGATTCATACGAGACTGAATATTGAGAGTTATGAGGTGGCATTTGGTGCACCTATAGTCAGAGTTCAGGCCGGTTGGGTATTTCGTGAGGTGGGACATCAGTTGCAATCACAATTTGTAAAGTGATATAGCATTTATATAGTATACCAATTTCAATGCTGGTTGGACAGTACAAAAGCCCATTGGTTAAAAACATATAATGTGCACCACAATCTAAGGGAGTTGAATGACTTTTCAGGTACGCTGGGAGGTTAGATGAGTGCTAATGAGGTAGAAATTGGAGTAGGTTTCTGGCACGCTGGTATGTTTTGTTAGAAGCACAAACAGGGTTCCAATTTTGCCCTTTTCTCCTGAAAGCTTCAAGAGTAACTTTCCATGCTCAGTATATCTGTGGGGGTGGATGAGAGCTCTGGGAGGGTCTGAAACTATGTCGATTTCTCCTGAAGGCTCCTGAAACACCTACACTTCTCCAGCAGTCTCCCGGAGGGTTGGGGGGAGCCCCAGGAGGGTCCAACGCT
Organism: Trichophaea hybrida; assembly: GCA_015178995.1. NCBI lineage: Eukaryota > Fungi > Ascomycota > Pezizomycetes > Pezizales > Pyronemataceae > Trichophaea > Trichophaea hybrida. Next base: position 38,439 of record WHVE01000909.1, on the reverse strand, counting down.
ATGACAATTTCCCCTGAATACTCCTAAAGTACCTTCCCATATGGCGGGAGTAACCTGAAGGTTTGGTGAGAGCTCCAGCAGTGTCTGAAACAATGCTATTTCTCCCGGAGGCTTCCGGAGCACCTTCCCAATGTCCAGGAGCCTGGGGGAGCCTCCCAGAGAGTATACAGATGTTCTGCGTGCATTTTACATTATGCTGATGTAGCAGGTCGAACTACAAACATAATTTACAATACACCCTAAACGCCATGGATAGCATTGACACTATCCTCTCAGACACCGTGAAACCCCTGGAAGAATACTTCTGATACCTACTACAGGCCATATCACCCTAGAATAGTTACTGGACCAAAGCAGCAAGAATTGGAAGAGGACTTCAAATTGACGACCCAGTATTTAAACATTTCTGAACTGAATCCCACGGACAGTTGGAACAAAGAGCAGTATCGCTGCAAACATAAGGGCAGCGGAAGCCGTACAGCCTAGGCAGAACCACGGATTCACAAACAGTTGAATCCCCAGGTATAATCAGATCATATCCAGCAACAATAAAGACCATGCCATCTTAGTCCAATTATCCATGGGGCAAACTCAATTCTGGAAAGACCATTCATCGAGACTCATAACCATTATCAACACCACTGATCATCATTACCTGAACAGACAGATATGACCTGTTTATCTGATACCCAAGAAAACCCCACTCCTTCCCCGTAGCAGCGTTTGTATATCGCCAAAAAAATGTCAATGAATCTTCAAGAATGGCCCATGATAATTTTGACAGGGCTAATGCAAACTCAGTTGGAAGATCTGACATAGATGAATATGGAGGCAATGAATAAAGTCAACTCCGAACCCATATTTAGTTAGTTAAAGATGGACTGGAAGACTGCATAAGGCTGCCCCTAACCAGTAGATAAAATGATCTGCTAAAAACAAAGAATCTTGTAAAAGAAAGAAAAAAATGGATCAAGGAATGAATGAAGAAAGGAGAAGAAGTTGTGACAGAAAACGGGAATCAGAAACAGAAACTGATTCTCACTCAATAATGAGTAGCCATGGCAGAAGCAAGAATTCCAGAATGCAGTCATGGAGATCCAGTGGAAAATGTTAGAAGCCTAAAACAACAGCTGGAACATAGGGTATCAGAACAGATAAAATTAGCCAAAAAAACATAACAGATATCCAGGTAGAGCTGGAAATCATCAAACAGTCAGCAAATGAATATTGGGGAAAGGTAACCGAAATTTTAAAACTAACAGAAGAAGTACATGCTGAAGTTCAGTATGAAAGCAAGTACGAAGAAAAGGGAGTTGAAATAGCTTGTTTCCTGGGAAAAGAAAAGATGGAGCTGAGGGGATGGAATGTCCAGTTGCCTCTGAAAAATGGCAGAAAATCTAGAACATTCGACTCTGAACATAAGGAACTAAGATATATAGTCAGACATTTCGAGAAAGTGGCCAGGACACCAATAATGCCATTCACCAACGAAGTATTGGGAAGAGTCAGGTTGGAATCTCTGAAGACCTGGTTGAGATACTAGATTTGGCTTTTGGAGATCAGAACAAAGTGGCAATTACAAAGACGAAACTCCTGAAGCAGAAGCAAAGGGACTGCGAATTCTGCCAGTTTTAGGGGAGTTCCAAGATATTGGGCTGATGTAAAGTAGAACACAGAAGCACAAATAGATGTGCTACAAAATGGTCTGCCCAATGAGTTAAATAACTTTCTAGAGTACACTGATCTTCTAGACAATTTAGTTGATGTTGTCAAGTTGTGCTCAAAGCGCAATATAAAGAAACCAGCAAGAATGGCAGAAAGAAGAAATCAGGCCAGGGGAAAGGAGGATACAAAAAGCCCAACGACCTGAGAAACACCACACCTACTCCAAAAGCTGCACTGGTGGGAAAAGAGGCAGGAAATTTCAGTTGCGCCCCAATGAATCTATCTGCATTCAAATGATCGAATATAATTTTTGAAGAACCCAATTATAGAAGGGAAGAAGGTCGATCCATGGACTGTGGGGATTCAAGGTGTCTTGCAGCAAGTTGCCCAGGAAAAGTGAACATGGCATGAGGACAGTGGAAGTGACGCCATTTAGTGATTCCTAACAAGGAAACAACGTCGAAACCGCAGTTTACAAGATAACAGGATTGGGAGGAGTTTCAGCCAGTGCAAAAAAGAAGGGTCATTGCACTGGGCGGCAATCTCTGTTGATTACTGCTGTTATATTTGTTTTGCAATTTCACAGTTTTCAATTAGTAGTGCAGAAATTCTGGTCTCTTTAAGAAAGCAAGCATGGTATTGTAAAATATTCACTGAAAATCAGTGACAGGTTATATGATAAACATACTTTAATTGACTGAGGAGCCATGGGAATAGCATTGGTGAACAAAGATTATTATTGCCATCATCAGCTGGAAGAGAAGAAATCATGAGAATCAAGACATTTGATATTATTGATGGAAGACCCATCAAGTCAGGAACAATTACCGGAATGGGCAAATTGAACTTTAGAATACTCTTACATCAGAAACTATTATAAGCATTTGTAACAAAATTGGGTTATTACTGGATTGTATTAGAACTACCATGTATACAACTTCACAACATAACAGTCATATTTCAAAGCCAAAGAATCAATTTCCGAAGTAGTTACTGGCAACAGAATTACCATCACCATTTAAGCGAATGGGTATGGGGTCAATATATGGAAACATCAGCCGATCTGGAGAAATCTAGGATATATATCTACACAGTAGCTGCCTCAACCTTTATGAGAAGTTCAAAGAAGGAGAAGCTTAAAGTGTACTCTGTCACATTCTACATAATCAACAAATTTTCAAGAGTAAAAGACCTACAAGAAAAAACCCTTCGTAGAGGTTATCATTAAGGAGTTGCATGTATTTCTCCACCTGTGCAGCAAGGTAGTTGTGGAAACATTTCAATCACATTGATGCTACAATCATGAAATTATGCTGTCAGAGGGATTGACACCACTGATTGGACCTATTCACAGCTTATCTCAAGAAGTGCTGCATGTTTTAAAGCCATGAATTGAAACAAACTTGTTCAAGAGATTGAGGCAGTTGTGTTCATCACCTTCCAAAGCTTGAGTGCTGTTGTTCCAACACTGGAGGGAGGCTTGAGTTGCTCTGGTGATTACCAAGGTGTGAATGAAGTGACAATCGAAAACCGGTACCCCCTGCCATTGAGCTAAAAGACCTTGCTAACACTATTGAATGCTCGCTATTACAGCAAGCTGGACATCTGTGATGCATACAACATCATTAGAATTATTGAAGGGGATGAATGGAAAACAGCTTGCTGACCCACAATTGACATTGTTAATCCCTTGTTATGTCCTTTGGACACACCAGGGTACCAGTGTCATTCCAAGAGTTCATCAATGATACATTAGAACTATTTTTGGATATATTGTGCATTGCTTTGTCAATTATATTCTCATCTACAGCAACAACCTGAAAGAACATAAGGAATACGTCCAATCCATAATGATATCTCTCAAGCAACTGGGCCTCTACTACGAAGCAGTCAAGTGCCTGTTCTATTAGGATGATGTTACATACCAAGGGTTGATTATTGGAGTAAATGGAATAAGAATGGATCTGGAGAAAGTTCAAGCAGTTGAGAACTGGGAAGCACCAGAACAACTGAAGGAAGTCCAAGCCTTCCTAGGCTTTGCTTATTTTTACTGACAGTTATACTAAATCATAGCAGGGCGGTACAAGCACTCACAAAACTTACCAACGAGCTAGTACCTATCTGCTGGTGGCTGGATACAAACCAGTCATTTGCAGAACTCAAGATGGCTTTAACAATGGTACCATTGCTCATCCACTTTGATTACAAATACAATAGTTTTTGAAACCCACGCTTCAACTTACATATATGCAGGAATTGTCTCCCATTACCACGATCAAAGAGTACTAGATCCACTGGACTTTATCTTCAAAAGATATTCACCCACTGAAGAAAATTATGAAATCTATAATCAAGAATTTGGTATGATAGTCAAAAGCCTGAAACAATGGGGATCTGATCATAAAGGTTCAGTATATTCAATTTCAATTATCACAGATGACAAGAACACAGAATACTTCATGATATTGAAACTGTTAAATCGATTGCAGACAAGGTGGTCCCAATTCCTCTCCCACTTCAATCTCCAAATCCTTTATTGCCTAGGCAAACAAGGACAGTAGCTGGATGCACTTACAGAATGCTAAGAGATATTGCTCCAAATGGAAGGTAGAAAAAACCCAGCAAATAGTGCTATGATTAGAGAACCTTGACAAGGCGCTATGTACAACTTTGATAGTGGCATGTGCCCAAACAGTAACCCTGGACAATGATTCAACAATTGCCAAAGAACTATGGATTTGGATAAATAGGGTATATAAGCAATGTCCATATGACAGCAGTAAAGGTCTATGTACATAAACCAAACAACTGTTGGAAATTTCTGAAATACAAATTCAACCAACACATGAAGACAAGCTCAAGTGGATGCAGGAATGTCATCATTCTCTGGTTGCAGGGCATCCAGAACAAGCAAAAACATACAACCTCCTAAGCCGAAGCCATTCCTGAAACCAGATGAGAAAGGACATGGATTGATATGTACGGAAATCACCATATAAGCCAATGAAGTACACCAACTCATTGACAAACACATGGATCGTTATGACCATGGGATACCAGAACAACGATAAAGAGATTTTACAATGGTCTTCATGGTTGGGCTGGCAGCCAGGGAAGGGTTCAATGTAATATAGGTAATGATCGACTGCCTAACCCAAATATGACATCTGGTTCCTGGTACAGACATCATGAAAAGTGAGAAGCTGGGCAAAATGAATGTTCAAGAAGTGTTCCGACTGCATGGACTGCCCAAAATAATAGTATTGGACCAAGAACTGCCATGTGCTTTAGAGTTCTAGATACATGTCTGTGAAAGACTAGACATTGATCGAAGGTTGTCAACCATGTTTCACCCTCAAACAGATGGCCAAACTGAAAAGAATTCATGCGGTAATGGAACAGTACATCCAAAACTTTGTTCATTATCAGCAGGACGATTTGGTCCAGTAGCTATTAGTGAGAGAATTAGCAGCTAACAATCTCTTTCAGGGACAACCAATTGCTCTGAATTTTTGGTAACTATGGCTTACATCTGTGAATGATCTTTGTCCATCATCCAATCAAGAACCCTAAACATATTTCCAAGGTAATCACCCAGCACATGGTTCACCAGACGCAGTAACCTTTCTGCAAATTCCAAGCAGAGATGAAAACAGCCAAAGCCATTCAGTCAGACAAGGCCAACAAGTTCTGAAGTGTCAGTATTCTATTGGAAGTTGATGACAACATTTGGCTGAACACACACAATGTATTGACAACTCGACCAAGCAACATACTCGACTGGAAACATATTGAACCCTAAGAAGTCACCAAGGTTATCAGTCTATGGCCGATCAAATCAAATTACTCAACCAGCTAGCATCTACAATGTCCAACGATATTTCAATTGGAGAGATCTACTCAAGATCCCCTCCAATATCAAACGCAGTAACCCCCACCACCAGTAATAGTGAATGGAGAAGAAGAATCTGAGGTCGAGTGGGTAGAAGATTCCAGTCTGTTCAATAGACAGTTCAGTATCTAATTAAGTGGAGAAGTTACAAAAATGTAGTAGTGAGTCTGTATTTTAGAAAGAACAGACTTAAAGCTATCAACAAGTTTCATGACAAATAATCTGGCAAGCCTGGATCATGAACCTCATAGGCACTCAGCATTTGAGAGGGGGAACTACTGTCACTGTTGTATTATGTGCAGATCGATCGTGGAGTGATGATTGGTGATGAATAGCAGAGGTATGCATTATGAGAGCAAAATCTGGTTTCAAATGAAAAGAAAATATGTTTTGAATGGAAAGAATCAGGTTTCATGGAGGAAGTAGAAATCATGCAAAGATGGTATACAACCACAGCAGCAGTTCAAATGTATTGTGGAATGAGTGGATTATGGACAAAATTACTGTATATTAGCCAGGCATTATACAAAGGATAAGTTTCTTTCTTCACTTGTTTTTAGTATGCATAACAATCAAAGAGCTTTGGCTTCCTTCTTCTTTCACACTTGGTGATTCTGGACTGAGTCTCTTGCATACAGTCTTTATGCTTTAGCTACAGGCGATTTTCAACTCTTCAAGCACTCTGATCTTCGGTTTTCATAACCCTTTGAGTCCCAAGCTCTAAATCCTTGACATCCAAGTCCTAAATTCTCCACTGCAATCAATTATCACCTGTACTTATGAGGCATTGATCTGATACCTATAATTTGATAATAAAATCCATAGACATGAAATCCCATTGTTGGTACAACAATTTGAACAGTTGCTTATACGAATAGTAAATATGGTGAGGTGCTGGATTCTTTGGACATTCTGAATATGAGCTGATATAGTCTTCAATGAGTTTCTCCATTTGTTACCAAAAGAAGTTCTACCTAACCCGTTTGATATGTGGCATGTGCTATATATCCTACCACTGGTAAATCATGCTGTGCTTCAAATTTCTATTTTCATGAATGTAAATTGTTTGGAATCTACAATATTCCTTTTTAGTAATGGGCTTCATTTTTCAAAATAGATGTCTGGGCTGGAATTGTCCTGCATCACTCAGACATACTTTATATGCCCTGCAACTTTATTCTTGGCTGCAATAACTGTTAGGGGATACTGCAGCTAGATGTGACTTATCGGTATTGTTGTACCGACTTAGTAAAGGCGTATCGAATAATAATAATCCAACTAAAGATATGGAATTCAATTGTGACGCGTTTACGCCGTTGTATGTATGTATGAAACGGGCATCTATTGCAGTATGGCCCTGTTTAAAAGTCGTAACTGTCTTGGAGGTAATCTCTGATGACTCGTCAAAGGCGACTTGGGAAGGAAGTTCACCGGTATGGAAATAGTGGTAGTATTCTACCCAAAGGTTTACGAACAAGGTATCGTGCGAGGTGTTCGTATTTGGCTCGAGTGTTTGCTTGGGCGTGCAAGATGCGAGCGTAGAGAATCTTCTGGTCGTCTGTAATAGACATAAAAGTTTATTGGTGAATATTCTTAAGGTAATTAACTTAATAATATTTCAGGTGGTTTTTCCGCTGTTGTGTTCTGACTGTGGTTTGTTCGACTGTTGCTTGAATCGTTGTGTTTAAACTTGTGGGTTTAAGGTGGTCTTTTATAGGTGAGTATTTCCGCGTCAAACCATCCTGCTAAGGGGTGACGGTACTTCTCTGTAATCTATGATGTGTGTGTATAGTACTATCTCAATAACACTCAGTCCACCGTAGTGGGTGTTCACATAACATCCGATCGTTGCTTCAGAGCCGATCTCGGTAGTTAGCTGTGGAGAGTTCCGTTTGACAACGTGTGGTTGCGTAAGCCCCCACCAGGAGTTCCCAAAGGTTATCCTGCATGTTATGACGTTGCTGACATACATATCGGACCATTACTTCGTATTAGTTATCTTTCTTCGTATTGAGTGGAATAGTGATCAATGATTTAATGAGCTGCCAACCCATACATTGCCACGTACCTAGTGTCATCGGGTCTTATCCGTGTTCCCCGAAGGGGGTGCCCTCTATCAGTTATCGTGTTGTAAACACGGCAGAGCTGGGGTTCGACAGTCTAGATCCAAGCACTTATCTTTTAGGTAGAGTTAACTACCGGGGCGCAGTTAGCTTATCTCCTTTGCTTATTCTAGCTCTAGAGATAGCAAAGTCCCGCATACTAAGATAATATCGCTTGTCCAACCAAATCCATGAAGCTAAGCACGGGTATGGTTTGTCCCAGTATTAGCATGATAACAGATAACACTGGTCTGATCCGTAACGCACAGCTGATCCGAAGACCCCTGCTTGGCAGTTACATTGCTTCGGCAGTATGGTTGGTGTGTCCCATGCCTTGGCCAGTACTATGGGTTGTTACCCCCAAGATTACTGTCTGATCGAGTGTGCGTACTGTCTCCACACTGGGTAGCTATTCCCTATGCTGAGACGTAGTATTGTAGCATAGACTATTATGGGGATTTCACCCGGCTATGTTGAGCCGTCTGCTAACTCATCAGTAGACATCCTCAGGGGTGTGATCTTAACCGCTGATTCATCTTTGAATAACGGCAAGCCTGGGAGACTAAGCCTGATGTACTTCATACGCATGCTAAGGGGAAACCCCTAACATTACCTCCCTCTCTAGCTCTGGTGACCTCAACAGAGTACTCCAACATAAGAAGTGATTCTTTTTGCAATAGCTACCACTCAGACAGCGTATACTATAGGTATAGCTAATCTTTTGGATAAAATAATAAAAAAAATAATAAATAAAGGTGACCTCCACTTACATAAAATCAAATGTGGTGTGAGTTTTAACAAAAGAAATCTATTTATTCCTTCTCTTTTTCTTTTGTGTTTCTTGTTTTGTTTCCATTTTTATCTTTTTCCATCTCTGGTTTTTGTTCGTAGAACTTATCAATTAGTTCAGGTGCTATTTCTGCTAGATGTTCGTAGGATTCCCAAGTATTTTCCTCGTGCGTAAATCCTTCCCACTTGACAAGTATACGTTGCTTTCGATGATTCCTCCGTCTGTTGGTCGCCTGGCTATAATAGCTTTGGGTATCCATCCTTCATTGTCTGCTTCTATTGGTGGAATATCTTTTTCTTTCACTTCTCCCCCGGTACTGTTCTAGCAAAGCAACATTGAATGTAGGATGTATTTTCTGCGACGCTGGTAGTTCTAACCGACACCATCGTTTGTTGCTTCCGATTGTACTGATCTTAAAAGGTCTGTATAGTTTGTCGTCGAGTTTTCTGCACTGCCTCTTGGTTCGAATATTTCTCCATCTAGCATTACCCAATCGTTGACTTTAAACTCTGGTGCTGGTTTTCTTTTTCGATCGTAGTATGTTGCCATTTTTTCGTGACTGCTTTTAGTTGTGTTTCGAGCTTGCGATACACGTCTACCATGTAGTCAGCGTATATTCCGAGCTTGGGTTTTTGAATTCCACTTTGGTGGGCCAATTGGTGTGTGGTTCATATCCGTAGTTCGCATAAAACGGTGTCATTTTGGTTGCCGCATGTTTGGAGTTGTTATATGCGTATTCGGCCATTGGTAACATTCTTTTCCAATTGTCTTGTTCGTAGTTGCAGTATGTTCGTAGGTAATGTTCAATTGTCTGGTTCATCCGTTCTGTTTGGCCGTCCATTTGAGGGTGGAACGCTATTGACATTGAACGTTTGATTCCTAAAAATTGGTATAAGTCTGCAATGAAATGTCCGGTAAATACCCCGTCTCTGTCCGATACTATATCTGTTGGCAGTCCGTGATATTTTCCACACATTGTCTAGGAACAGTTTGGCTACTACTGACGATTCCCGTTTGGCTGTTGGTATAAAGTGAGCCATTTTTCGTGAAGCGATCGATTACTACCATGATATTTTTGCATCCATCTGACTCTGGTAGGTCTGTAATACAGTCGACTGATATGAATGACCATGGTGACGATGGTAATTCGAATGGGTGTAGTATTCATGTTTCGCATGTCGGGGGCTTTTCGTTCTTTGACACGAGTCGCATTTGTTGCAATAGTCTCAGACTTCTTCTTCTAACTTGGGCCAGTAGAAGTTTCTGGTGATAAGTTCCATGGTACGTTCTCTTCCGAAATGTCCTGCCACTTTGGAGTCGTGTTCTCGTTTGAGTACTTCTCTTCTAAAACCCTTTGGTGCGTATAGTCTTCCTTTCCATACCAACATTCCTTCTGTATCTATCCCAAATCTTTCGTCAACGTTCTTCTCCTTGTTGCTAACTTTTCTCAATATCTCCTTGTATTCTTCATCGTCTTTTTACTTCAGTAGTCCTCGCTCTTTCATTCGGGTGTTAGTTTTTTAACTGAGAATCCGGTGAATGATATTTCTCCTATTTCCTCATCGTCAATATCCATTGTTCCGATGTTCATCCCAAAGTTCTGGTCCTAATAAAGCTTTCTTTTCCATACTTTGCGTACCTCCCTCTCTAGAGATGAACTCCGGACATCTTGATAAGCGTCTGCTTTCCATTTGCTGAACCTTTTCAGTATACAATCTTGAAATTATATTCTTGTAGTACTTCTGCCATCTGGCTTGCCTTCGATTAAGTTGATTGGTTTCTTTAAAGTACTGTAGGTTCATATGGTCAGAGAATACGATAGTCGTATGTGTAGCTCCTTGGAGGTAGCATCGCCATGTTTTGAAAGCATATACTATGGCAAGCATTTCTTTGTGGTATATTTGATAGTTGATTTCGGCGGATGAGAATTTCTTGGAGATAAAGGCGACGGGTGCAATTTAGCGTCTTCAAACTTCTGCGATAGAACTGCTCCCATGGCAAAGTCTGAGGCGTCCGTCTCGACTACTGGCAGGTCGATCTTCTTCGTAATATCGAGAATTGGGGTATTTCTGCTGCAAATAATATACATATTTTGTAGTAGGCCGCTTTTTGTGATCTCCGAACATGAAATTCTTTCCATCTCCTTTCAGCGTATCTGTTATTGGTACTACAATTCCAGCGTATCCTTTTATGAATCTTCGATAAAATTCCATAATCCTAAAATGATTTGGACTTCTTTTTGTGTTTTCGGTATTGGCTATTTGGTTATTGCTTCGCTTCTGCTTGGGGCCATTTTCAATCCTTTTCCACTAACTAGGAACCCAGGAATTCGACTTCTTGTTATCAAATTCGCATTTTCGATTTCCACCACTAACTCATTATCCTGAAGGATCTGGAGTATTTTTCCTACATATTCGTGGTGCTCTTCTCGAGTTCCTTTGGTTGCTATCATAACGTCGTCGATGTAACATACGTGACATTATCGTGGTGTCCTAAAAGGTTGTAGGATTCCGTTCATCCATCTTTGAAAGTAGCAGGTGCGTTTGTTAATCCAAACGGCATTACCATGTATTCGTAGGATCCAAACTTGGTTCTAAAAGCTGTTTTCCATTCGTGTCCTTTTGCCATCGTACCAGGTGGTATCCCGATTTCATATCCAACTTCGTGATCCACTTGGCTCCTTTCATTCGATTTTGTAGTTTGTCCATTAATGGTAGTGCGGTTTTGTCTTTGACTGTAAGATCATTTAATCGTCGGTAATCTACACAAAGACGTAATCCTCGACCGTTAGGTTTTGGTACGAATAAAATCGGACTTCCTGCTTGTCCCTGGATGGTTGAATTTTTCCTTCTCTTATCATCTTATCGATGTATTCTCGTAGTAGTTTTTCTTCTTCTCTTGATAATTGGTTATTGGTCCTACTTTGACCTGATCATCCGATGTTTTGAGGTTGATTTCGTGGTCGTGAGGGCCATGATTAGGCAATTTCTCGATTCCTGAGGATCAAATAGTAACAACCATTTATGGTATTGAGGTGGTAACTTTTCTGCTAATTGAGTTGTGTTACTGAATATGACTGATCCGATATTTATCGCATCGCTTCGAAAAACTATTCGATCATCGTACGTGATGTTCCAGTCTGGGTTTTTCTTTCCATGATTGTAGCATTTGTTTCCACACTCCGTTAAATGTAGGTGACCGTATGATGTTCCTTGTGCTTTATGTTTCTCCAGATACCATGCTGGTATTATTACATCGTAATCTTTTTGCATTGGTGCTACTTCAATGTTTCAAGTGATCGGTGGTTTCCGAAGGCTAAACCTAGCGGAATGGTATACATACCCGGTAGCTTAACCTTGTTTCCTCCAAAGTCATTTGCTCTGACGAGTTTTTTCTTCTAACCACTGGCACTTTAAATACATTTGCACATTGCGGTGATATTGTGAAGGATGTAGATCCTAGATCTAACATTGCTCGTACTGGGAATTGTTTGCTGTTTCCAGTTCCGTCATCGTAATCTATAAAGAACTTATAGATTGGTCTTTTTCCTATGCGTGTTTGTGGGATTTTGTGTAGTTTTCTGACTTCGTAAAACACAAAGTCGTCCGATGTGTTTTGTCGCTTGATTGAGTTTTCTTCCTCCGTGGGAGGTTGTTTGCGTTTTGTAGTCATCCTTTCGTCAATGACTGGGCCGTAGCAGGTCTTTAAATTCTAATTTTAGTTAGTTCGAGGTGTATACTTACTTATTGCGCAACTACCGTCCAGCGGTTTCATCCCTTCCGGAATCCTCAAGGTTGCGACCGGTATCTATATAAAGGCTTTCTCCCGCCTAATCGCCAAAATCCTCCACGTAATTAACAAACTGTTCGATTATCCCTTATTCCGAGATGTCTTCAGTTTGGTTCCACAATCATCCGCAATATCCTCACTGCTATCCTCTGTTATCTCGTCTCCCTCGAATGTTTGTACTTGCCCTTCCTTTTCCTTATCACTCTCAATTTCGTATCGTCGATTGGCATATCTTCCAATTGGTCAAAACCTCCGACTTTCAATTTTTGATATCCTTTGGGAACATCCGCCGTTCCGCTGGTGACTTTTACTGCTTGGAAGCACTTCATTGTTGCGTGTGCTCCTCTTCGCCCCGAAGGCCATGCACACCGTATGCATTCCTTTGCCGCCCTTCTTCTTTTTTCTTCTTCTGGTGGGACTTCTTGAATCATTTGTGCGTAGGTTTTTCCATCTGCGCTTTTGAATGCTCGAGGTACTGATCCTTTTTGATTTGCTGGTGTGTATGTTGTTTGTTTCTTAAAACGAGAGTTTTTTCTTAAAGGTGTTTTTTGAACTGACCCTGCTTCCGAGACTCGTCCTGATGCTTTGGGCGTCTTTTTAATTATTCCGAAGTTTTTTGCCGTGGCTTGCCATATTTCCACATTCTTTCCAGCGTTGAGGATAATTTCTCTCAATTCTGCGTCTGTTTTGTCCGCTGGATTGACTGTTGACAGTTGTTTGAATACTTGTATTGGAAGTTGTGACATTAGCATGGTTCGATAGGCCACGCCAGTTATTCTGGCTTTCACGTTCAGAGTGTCGTATTCCGTAATCATATCCTGGATGTTTCCCTCGTATCTTACTTCCATAATTGCTTTGTACGCTGCTTCCTGTTGGAATTGATTATGGAATCTGGCGTGTATTGCGGCTCGGTAATCCATCCAACTTCTTTCGTGTTTTCCGGTAGACGCTTCTGTTTCCCACTGCATATGCCATGCTAGGGCGTGTCCTTCTAGGCGTCCTCTATAGTATTGCATTGTTATTCCTGGTCTAGGGAATAGGTAGATTGGTCTGCGATGTATGTTTCCATGCACATCCACCAGGTGTCGAAATCCTCGGAACTTTTTCCTGCGAACTTTGGTGGATCCGTTATTTTAATTCTTGAATCCCTTGGTCTGTTGTTATGCCTTGTTCTGGACCGTGATCTGGACCTCCTTGTTCTAGACCGTCTGGTTGGGGATCTGGTCCTTCTGGATCTAGGTCGTTCAGATGGTCCTGGTGGAGATGGAGGTGGTGGTGGATCCCCTCCTGTTCCTCTGTTTCCGCTTGGTCCTGGTTCAGGTTCAGGTTCAGATTCTGGTTCAGGATTAGGCATTCCGGCATCGGTACCAGATCCTCCTCCAAGACCAGGTCTTTGGGCTATATCTGAATCTGTTATTGGCGAAATGCTTCTGTTTCTTTCCTCCGTTCTGTGTCTCCATTCCTGGACTTGTTCGGTTCTTCCACGTCTACCTGGTATTGTATTAGACACCTTTGCTCTTTCCACCGCTTCGGTCAAGCCTGTAGTTTGCTCTGCGACCTCCTCAATCCTGTCCGCGATTTTTCGTAAATCGTGGTAGTCGGGTACATTCTTCTTTGTATGGGCTTCCAGGTCTGTTATTCTCTTATGTATTGCGGTGTAGGATACTGATAGCGAGGCTTGCTTAACCCTTAGTTGGGTTTGTTCTTTTTCGCAACCTTGTATTCTTTTTTCGAGTCTTCTGAACTCGTCTGTTGCTCCAGCAATGATTTGCTGTGATCGGTCCTGGATGACATAGATTCCAGTTCTTGTTTCTGTTAATACACATTCAAGTATCCTGATTTGCTGTTCGTGTCCTTCCAGTACTTGAGCTCCCAGGGCTCTGTTGGTTTCTACCTACTGAGCGAAGGTTTCGCAGACTTTTCGAACATCGTCGAATTCGACTTCTATCACTACTCTCTCGCTGTTGCAGCATTCGATTAGATTCTGCATTTCCTGATCGAGTCGTGATACTCGTGCTTGTACGCTGTCGATCATTTCTGTGTCCTCGTCCTGCACTATCTGTTGGTACTTCTGTCGTGACTGTTGATAGTGCTCTTGTAGTTTCTTGACCCATTCTGGTAGAGGTTTGGGTGCCGCCGAGGTTGGTTTGGAGATTGCTGTGGACACTGGTGCTAACCGGTCCGCTCCAAAGGTGAGTTTGCGCCTGGGTGTCGACATTTTGAGTATTCGAGGATGTTGTGATGCTTGCTCTGGCTAGTGTGTAAAGAGCTATTCGTTGGACAGGACGGCAACGTAAACACTGATTGTTGCAATATTTTGGACAGTGTTGTGGGCAACAAGGTATGTTTTCGTTGTTTCCTGTTATGTTGAATATTTTTGCCGCGCAGCAAGCTTTTTCTTCGCACAGTACACAGTTCATGAACGTATTTCGGATAACGTCCGAAATATTATACTGTTAGGGGGATACTGCAGCTAGATGTGACTTATCGGTATTGTTGTACCGCTTCACGGTAAAGGCGTATCCTAATAACAACAATCCAACCAAAGATATGGAATTCGATTGTGACGCGTTTACGTCGTTGCACTGTATGTATAAACATGGGCATCTATTGCAGTATGGCCCTATTTAACAGTCGTAACTGTCTTGGAGATAATCTTCCGACGACTCGTCAAAGGCAACTTGAGAAGAAAGTTCACCGGTATGGAAATAGTGATAGTATTCTAACCAAAGGTTATGACGAATAAGGTATCGTGTGAGGTATTCGTATTTGGCTCGAGTGTTTGCTTGGGCGTGCAAGATGCGAGCGTAGAGGACCTTCTGATCGTCTCTAATAGACATAAAAGTTTATTGGTGAATATTCTTAAGGTAATTAACTTAATAATATTTCAGGTGGTTTTTCCGCTGTTGTGTTCTGACTGTGGTTTGTTCGACTTGTTGCTTGAATCGTTGTGTTTAAACTTGTGGGTTTAAGGTGGTCTTTTATAGGTGAGTATTTCCGCGTCAAACCATCCTGCTAAGGGGTGACGGTACTTCTCTGTAATCTATGATGTGTGTGTATAGTACTATCTCAATAACTCTCAATCCACCGTAGTGGGTGTTCACATAACATCCGATCGTTGCTTCAGAGCCGATCTCGGTAGTTAGCTGTGGAGAGTTCCGTTTGACAACGTGAGGTTGCGTAAGCCCCCTCCAGGAATCCCAAAGGTTATCCTGCGTGTGATGACGTTGCTGACGCACATATCGGACCATTACTTCGTATTAGTTATCTTTCTTCGTATTGAGTGGAATAGTGATCAATGATTTAATGAGCTGCCAACCCATACATTGCCACGTACCTAGTGTCATCGGGTCTTATCTGTGTTCGCCGAAGGGGGTGCCCTCTGTCAGTTATCGCGTTTACAAACGCCGCAGAGCTGGGTTTCGACAGTCTAGATCCAAGCACTTATCTTTTAGGTAGAGTTAACTACCGGGGCGCAGTTAGCTTATCTCCTTTGCTTATTATAGCTCTAGAGATAGCAAAGTCCCGCATACTAAGATAATATCGCTTGTCCAACCATATCCATGAGGCTAAGCACGGGTATGGTTTTGTCCCAGTATTAGCATGATACTGGAGATAACACTGGTCTGATCCGTAACGCACAGCTGATCCGAAGACCCCTGCTCGGCAGTTACATTGCTTCAGCAGTATGGTTGGTGTGTCCCATGCCTTGGCCAATACTATGGGTTTTTACCCCATGATTATTGTCTGATCGAGTGTGCGTACTGTCTCAACACTGGATAGCTATTCCCTATGCTGAGACGTAGTATTGTAGCATAGACTATTATGGGGATTTCACCCGGCTATGTTGAGCCGTCTGCTAACTCATCGGTAGACATCCTCAGGGGTGTGACCTTAACCGCTGATTCATCTTTGAATAGCGGCAAGCCTGGGAGACTAAGCCTGATGTACTTCATACGCATGCTAAGGGAAAACCCCTAACACTTTGGGTGTACTGGATACAGGTTCTGGATTTTCCAGGACCAGTAGTACAGCATTCTGCAGCCTCCAAGAGTGCCAGTGGAAGAATCTGGTTCCTTTGGGAGTGCCAGTATACTCTTGGGGAATTGAATGATATAGAATCATATTGATAAATATTTGATATATTTTCCCTCTTCTTGGGTGATTTATCTCTTTGTTTATGTTGAATTGATACTGTTTGAATGACTGTGCACTGTCTATTGATTCATATTCAAAAAGAAACAGTTTGACATAATAACATGGAAATAGATATTAAAATAAAGAGCAACTGAAACATTTTACCAAGAAAAATGAAATAACAAATAAAGCAAAGAAGATGGTGAAAAACATAAAAACAGCAACTAATATGCATCCAACTCTATCACCCCAACATATAATAATATCACAATCATTAGCAAAAACCAAATTTCCTTCTTTAAATATACTTATCTTATTGTACCCACAAACACAAAAAAATACAATTGAAGTATGTTTGAAAAATGGTATTGCTTTGATATTCCTGAGTATTGATTGTATTGTTATGATGCCATTTTCAAGTATTACAACAAGTTTACCTACTTTTCCGAATATGACAATAAGCACTTGATAAATGGTTTCCACTGTTTTTGGATACATTACCAAATATCTGTAAGTATACTCCTCAGTCACACCATTTGATGTCTTATTGTGATGATAATAGTTCTTACTTCATATATTTAATAAAGCATGTAGTTCTTGTTTTTAAGAACCCTTATTGCTTAATTTGACCAAAGATTGATACCACGCAAAAGTGTTTGATAATGTTTAATTTCTTGATAAATGATGGTTTTGTCGCTTGCAGTTGTTGTTTATGCATCATGGAATGTTTTTGCATCATCTCAACTATAATTTTATAGATTTGAGATAAGAATTGAGTAAACCAGCAATTCCAGAATATTTACTACTATTATTATATATCGACAAAACGTGGAACAAAATAATATAAAAACACAATCATGAATCTGATCAGTGACACAATTCAAAACCTCTAAGCCATATGGCATTCTTTGCAATTGTTCTTCCATCGTCTAATTCCATATTTCGACATCTGGTAATATTGGTGATATTGTTGCTGTTGCGCTCACTGCAGGGAATTGGCTGGCTGCTGCTGGTAATGGCAGATCTGTCTATACGCAAAACAGTTGGAAATTACACACACACGTAAGTTGCAGCAATATAGCTACTGAGACAATTACAAGAATAGTCAGGCTGTTCAATTAGCTTCTGTGGGACATAATCAAGGAAGAACTTATCAAAGCTGTCCTGATCGTTAAAAGATTGTACCATCACTTTGTCCATACCAGTTGAGTGGATTCTTTGGTGAATCATGCTGCGAATATTGTCTATCAGTCAGGCTCAAACCTCTTGTAAGCAAGAAGGATAATCAACTACATGAGGATGAAATACATCTCTGCATGCATTATTTACCATGTGATCAATATTTCTTGTATCATACTTGAGTTGTGCTCCACCTCCCCAACCAAACTCTGGCAGAATTCTTTACTCCCCTGTTTTATAGGCCAACAAACAATGGTGGATGGCTATCACACTGAGGGCAATCCATGTCAAGTTCATTTTATCAATCAATAATCTATGATATATTCGTGTTTATTGTATACCATAAATATATGTCCGGTGAATGAGATCCACAATTGTACTTGCTTCAAATAGAAACTTGCACTCCTGAATCCATTGTCAAGATGATGATTAATCATGATGGGAGCTTTGAACTTACCTTATGAATATTTATGGGGCATGTAAACCTGTCCTTGGCCAATACCCAGACTTCAATTATCTGGATCTCTGTAGGTGACTTCAATCGAAATGTATAAATAGAGGCAATCAACGTCCTGCGGTGGTATACCATTGCTGCTAGAAAGAAGATAATCGTTGCAAGACCGTGATGCACAGTGACAGCAATGAAATTGATCATTGAGATAATTCATTTACCACAGTAATGTAGGCATCTGGAGCGTCTGAGTAATGTTGGGGTGGATCAATCATGGCGATATTCTCATACCACCAACAATGAATATGGACTGTCTTTACTGCGTTCATGGCAAAGTGATTTACAAACATCATATAATTGATGGCTATATACATCACATGTGCCATGATTATCACTGGAACACCTGAAAAAGTTGTTTGGATGTAACAATATGCTCTGATATTGAGGCCAGTCATGTCTTCAATCAGGATCACATATCACCACAGATTTCCAACATTCTATACCACCAAATGAATACTGGCTTGGTTGGAATCTGCCTCGAGTATATATATGCATTAGGAGGTGAATTAAATTGTTTAAAGGCTTAATCTAATCCCATCTTGCATACCTGTGGTGCAGGTTCTCGTTCATCCTCCATATTTCTCCATGACATGATAGCACTTTTATTGCTCAAGATATAGAAATTGTACCAACATAGGAGTTAATCGAATTGCTACAACTTGTTTTCCAAGAGTTGACATAAATGAATCTTTTAATGGCTACTTACCTATTGCTTTTCTAGATGGTCACCAAAGAGGATTGACATTGGATTGTGAATTGTCATCTTGATGACCATTGTAATGGTTGGGAATAGATCTGAAATTGTTATCGACATCTTCGTCAGTGATAGATCACCTGCTTCTACTGGTACTTGAAAGAGGAGGTGGAAAGAAGAAGTGCAGTGCCATTATGTGATGATTTAAAAAGGAAGTAAGTGATTAGAACAAACAATTAAAGAAGTGATTGAAGAACATTGATATGAATATATAGTACATGAATTTAAGTCTTGTGGAAAGAAAACAGATTGTTGATATAATTAAAATTATCGTTGAGATGTGTCTTTTTATCCTGTCAATTAATTTTTGATTTTGGCTTGTTCCATTTTCCTTACTTCCAACTCTTTGGAAGGACAGGAACTTAGAACGAGAAAGGGCAGATGATAAGCTTGCCAGAGAATTTTTGATTGGCTTCATTTGGCAAAAATAATTATTGTATCAAGCTCAAACATAATAATGTTTCACTCATTATTTGGGCTGATTTTTGCTTGGCAAAGATACTTAACTACCAATAACCAGATAGCCATATACAAAGTCCTGTCACAACCACTGTGCCTTTCATAAAAACAATCGTCTCAACAATTGATCCAAATATTATGAGCTTTTAACACAGCCCTTCATGCATAAATATGACTGATATAATAATAACATAATCCAATCACCAACAAGAGATCCAAAATCTCTCCAAAATACTCTTTATTAATACCCATCTGTCCAACCTCCAAAGTACCAGAAAAATATCCACCCATAACCCTAATCCTCAAACAACCATCCAGCCAGTACATTCTATCTTCATGACAACTAATTGGCAGCTGGGTGGCTCCTTGTATGCTTCCTATGGGCCAAAGAAACCACTGCAGATGATTTTACAATATGAGTATTCTTCTGTAGCCAAGCCACAATCAGATCAGCAATAACACTTGGTTTTTAATCAGCGAAGAGACTAAGCAGAAGGTTGTGGATAATTTCAAGGTATTGCTGTGGCCTGATGATCTTCCTTTGAAGCTTTCTTTTGAACTTGTGGTTTTCTGTTTTTGTTATTGCGAAACTTCTTCAATTTGGGGACTGCATCTCAGTAGCATTATTCAATTTCTCCCTGATATTGTGGATCATATCTTTGGCTGGATGTGGAAGGATGTAATCTCAAGAAAGATAGCTGTAGCCACCATGCAGAGATAATGGGTTGCCTGATGTGGCATCAGATATTTGCACATAATATACGATACAAATGTGTATTGGTTGTTTTATTTCATTGCCTCCATTTCCAATCTGATAGCAGTATTGTTATCGAAGATTATGGGAATAATACTGACATACCGGCCAGTGCCATGAGCAGAGCTGAGTACTGTTTTTTGTTTTCACCCACTTTTTTCCCAACAACATTGGGATCCACAGAGGTAATGTTGAAGCTCGATGGCACTATAAGGAAATTGGTGAAGGTATTGCAATTCACCTTTATCAGCTAAGAATGATGTCCTGGGGTTACTTCCCCATCATCTTCAGCATCTACATATTATCAGGATGAGAAAAATAAGGCTCACAGCGAAGAAATACTTATCAACTTTGAAATATTTCCTCTTTTTAGTCAGGGTTTTGTCAATTCTATCCTGCCTGCAGCAAAGGCCCACCTCCACAAATTTATCAAGTGCTGCCTTCAGTTTTTGAATATAGATAATAGTCTTATCTGCCTTGTACCATTTCCAAAGTGGCTTTTCAGGTACCAGATCACTAATTTGAGCAACACAACAATTGATAAGAAGATCCCATTGCTCGGACCCAGTATCTCGCTTGTTGCTGATCTCCATAGATTGGGCAATCTCCCAAACACACTCCCACACTTATTATCTTGCTGTTGCATTGTCAAGCAACCCTTGTTCTGCCCAATCTATGGCTTCTGGTGGCCATTGGTACACTCCAACACTAGTGTTCTTGGCCCCAAAACAGACTGGTTGAGTCAGTATCTGGATTGTATTAGTATTTGTAACAACTGATTTGGGAACAAGAAGATATTACATTACATTTTAAGTTCTGAATAGTCATCAATAATTGAGTGGTGGATATCAAATCCTTGTTACTGTAAACAAGTATCAGCAGTATTGAATATATGGTCAAGGGTGATGAAATGAAGTAGCAGAGGTGAGTAGGAATTGTTGAAGGTTCTGAAAATTGTAGGTAAAGTGGGCAAGAAAGGTGAATATATATGTAGGCTGGGAGGGGTCATCTTGATCCAGCGATATCATATTTGCTGCTATTCAACTAGAACATGATTTGCATACCATCAACTAAGCACCTTGATTCGTTGACTGAAAATTTAAATTCATCATGAAGACAATTGAAAGCATTCTCTGACATCATATGTCCCTTTTTTGTTATTGAATCAGTTCTTCTACCCTGTGATGATGTCACTGGGTCAGTATCTCAGACAAATACCTGTTCATATAAGTTACGAACTTAACAAAAAGTGATAACAATAAATTCCCCAATAGAGGTATCAGTGCTTTGGGAGGGTGCAACACAATTGCCACAATGAGTTGACTGCAAATGCTGTATACTTTTTGGGATCCAAGTGGTACTGAAAATGAGAGAGTGATGAAACACATTGCAAACATATGAAGAAGGATGAGAGACATCCTACAAGAGTGGTAGGACCCCTGGTTTGAAAAAGCAAATTCAGATGTGATTGCTTCTGAGGACCAGCCACCATCATGCAATGGTATGAGTAGCTAGAGAACCATTGAAACCCATCATATCATCGTTGCAACATTTCATTTCGCTAATAATAGAAAGGTATTTGTCAGCAGTTTTCTTACTGCTCGCAGTCATATTCCTACATTGGCCCATATATTACTCACCTCTCTCCTTACACCAAGGAATGGATTTCATCTTTATTAGCTAAATAACTACCAGATGTTGGTATTCTACTTCCATGCTTTTATGAACTGTATTGAAATATTTTTGATCCCCCTTCCCCCAATGATTCCAGCAATTCAGAAGCTGACAATGACAATGTTGTTCAATTCCAAGTGACCTTGAGAAGGGACTCAAATTTTTGGTACTCCAGACTTGGACAACATTGTAGCCAGCGAGCCTATGGACAACGAGTATTTCAATATCATCAACAATAAAATGGACCTAGTGTCACTGTTATCATGCGAAGAGAAGTATCAATTTGAATACTGATATATCAAGTACCAGTTGAGTAGAGCTGCTATTGACAAGTGTTTCCAAAACTCTAGGATGGCAACCATCAGCAACTTTATCTTGTTGCACACTAAATCCCAATTGTTGAATGGAATATTCTATACTCAAGGTATCGACTTATGGAAATCAGGCAGTGTGTATTATGATCATTTGACCAAATCAAGTAATCTTTGCAAAGATGATTAGATAGGTTATTTCTACTGTGATTTTATTGAATATATTACATTCCTCATGTAACAGCCTGCATTCAGACATCTTATACTGTATACTTCAGACAAGAAATTTGCAGATTCTGAAAAATGTATGCACTCAGAGATGAAATCAGGTGACTGGTGGTAGAATAAACAGGTATGTTAGTTGAATTTTGTCATTGCTACAATGATTTCAACCACTTCAGTTGCTGTAGCAGCCACCTGGACATACGATTGCCACTTTGTTTGGCAGTTCATACTAGAAGTATCTGACAAACTATTTGAGTGACAACTAGATATGGCAAGTATATTTAAGTTTTGAAAACATTGATTCCATAATTAGATCAAAACCTTTCAACCTTGCAAGTATCCTTGTTGCCTTTCTTTTCTTCCTCCAAAATATCACTTTACAGGATATGGAAAAACTACTGCCATGAAGGAATAACAAATCCTTGATCAACAGGTTTTGAGGAAGGTTATCAAGAATATTTTCTTTATTTCAATACGATTTTCAATATGGAAAAGCTTATGGTCTGTGTGCATACTCAGATGTGGCAATGTTATCCTGTTATCTGTGCATGGACAGCTGACTACTTCGAAAACATTCACTTGCCCTCAATCAAGCTGCTCAATTACCTAGTATACAAAGCACTGAAATTGTTATTTGGAAAAGAGAATTTATCATTTTGGCAATTGAGAAACTATTGGCTATACTTTCAAAAAATGATACTTGCAACACTGGGAAATATCACAGACAGATGGGAAGCAAGAAAATATCAGCAGGATTAAGCAGTTGGAATCACAGATGACATCTTTTGGAAGATAAAAGCATTTCCCCTACAACTAGTATTGTATCTGATGATCATCTTACCATCTATCTCGGTAAACTTAAGTATCTGATGGACTGGGTAATGCTCTTCCTGAAATACCATTCTGGAATTGACAAATTCAACCAGCTCTGGGCAATGATGCCTCCATATTCTGTCTTCGCACGATTCAACAAGCTATATAGCCAGGTGATGACATCAAGTGGTCAGGAGATGAAAGTACTTGGTTGTATTGTATCCCAGTTTTCACGGTGAGTTTTGCAAACAATTCGCCAACCCAATGAATGTCCTTCAATGAAGCCCTGCTGTGTGTTAAGCACTTGGTGTATTGTGACTATATGGTACAGTACTGGGACCATACTGAAGTCGCAATTGAGTATATGAAAATGTATCTGATCTAGTTTCATTGTTACGAGGATATTTTCAGTCGATTCTGTACTTGGAAATCTGCAAAACAGGTCTTGGATGCTGTAAAACAGCCATGTACATTGGATGAACAGGAGGAATGGGAAATTGACTCCACTTTGACCAATCTTTTGGCAGCTACAAAGAATGGTTGCATCAATGCAAATAAAATGCAGATCTAGTCAAATATTGTACAACATTTTGTTCATGAATCAGATTTCAACTTTGTGATTATGTATCTCCTGAACCACCTCTTTAACCATATCCACCTGCTTGGCAACCTCACAAATGCCCACCCTGAACTTCCAGAAAGAGAAATGATAGAATATAAAAGAGTATACTGACAATTGAAATATTATGAGGCCACCTTCCAGATTTTGCAAACAAAAGCCCAAAAGAGGAGTTTCAGTATTGAGGGCTGAATGCAAATACTGCCAAACAACATTGCAATAATGAACTGCCTTTAACCAAAGTACCTATCAAGCAAATGATCAAATACCCCCAACCAGAAATTCAGACCCTTGGTGATTTGGCCAAGTAATATGCAATTTCAAATGAGAGTTGCAGAATCATATTGGTTGGTATTTCAAGAGATTTGCCAACAGCACAGACTATATCATTTGTGATCAGTATGTCAGTCATCTCAACAAAAGACAATGAATTCAGTACAATACAGTATCAATTCCCATGATATCGTTTCAATATGAACAGCAAACAGTTCACATGGTGTGTTGCATTGGGTCCACAAGGGTGTGTAGATATGAGCCACCATGAAATGATTCTGTGCTTTTCTGGATGGAGAAGAGTCTGAATAGCCACTTTAGGTTTACTCTTGAACACATTTCCACATGTTTGAAGTGTTTTTTCGTTCTCAAGTCACTGAATTAAGCTTTAAAGGGCTTGTTGCATTGGTTCAGATATTTGCAACAGGGCCGATACATCAGACTTCTGATATGGCAATTGTTGAAGAGAGATATCTACCTCCAATGCAACCCTTGCATGATAGATGCTAATCTTATAAGCTTTTTTTTCTGGTTCAAATCAACTTGTTTCATTCATATAAATACAATCCAATGAGCTGTACATGTTTCTGCCCTGATGCCTCAGCCAGATACAATGTGGTGGTACTTGTACAACATGATTGACTTGAATACTTTCAATTTGTTTTCTATGTAGATTATGCAATTGGATGCTTGAAGTAATCATTGCAATGATGTATAGAAGTTTGATTAGTGTTTACTTTGGGTATCTTGAGTTTGGTATGGGAGTTATACAGTCATATATATAATCGATGTCACAAGGGATTAAATAGTCATGATTACTTTTGAAATCAATGAAACAGATCCAAAAACTGTCAAAACTATTAAAATCTAGGGGACAAATGAGAAACAAGTGCAGTAAATTAACAGAAATGACTGAACAAGGTTTTGAAACAATATGACAATGCAATCACATCATTGAACACTTCACAGCATGGTGAAACAATGCAAGCATGTTACTCGGATGATTTGGGGATAATGTAGACAATGATCGGTGCATGGGATCCATTTTCAGAACTAATTTCACTGTTTGCTGACAAACAATATCACCCATTCTGTTTATTCTAAGGAATGTTGCTTTTTTATTGGCATTTACTTAACATAGATAGGTAATGTGTTTGGTATACATATTGATGATGGTGTTTTGCCTGGTTGGATAAATGAAATGCCAATGATTATAAGCTCTCAAAGTGATATATATAATCCAAATTTGACTACTTATTCCAGTGACCATATGTTTAAATATATATATTCAGAGTCCAATCAATTAGAAAGAAGTACAAAATGGTAAACAAGACCTGCTCAAATAACAATAGAGGAAATAAAATAGATATAAAAAGATAATAATTGCTTTGATAATCTTCCTGTATAAAGTTTCTGGTGAATTTGTATTCTGCTTATAGTTTGATGGTGTACAGTGGATGGTCACAGTGGCAATTGCTACTAATGATGGAGTTGGCAGATTGAGGTATTTAGCTGAATGTAAGAACTATCCTGGGCTACTGATGGTAAAGAAAAAAAAGATTGTATATGATATTCAAGATCTCAAACCTGGTTAACCAGACATTTTTATCACCAACAATTTCCATGATGTATCAATTTTGAGTTAGAAGATGAACAATTTGGTATTTTAGGTCTTTGTGCAAACAAATATAATAGTAGTTGCTTTCCAAAATGTTTTTCCAAGCAGCCCCTGACAGTCATCCATACAAGCTGCTGGTTTTGTTATACAGCTAGATATAAGTCAATACAAATCACTATTACTCATACAGCATGCCAAACTTACAGCTTCTCAAGTTTGAAAATTTATATCTTTTCAGGAGCCATGTGTCTGTTGACATATTGTTGGACTGTGTTCCAGTTCTCTGGTTACCTGCCTTTTGCAATTCTGAGAGTCAATAGATGGTTTCCAGCCCTCTGGAATGAGTTTTTATTCTTCTTGCTTCATTGAAGGTGATGGATTTTTGATATACAGATGAGTCACAAAAAAGTCTTGCCCCAGCGTGAATATTTTTTTGATGTTTTCTCGAATACTTTGGTTCTTTGTTCTTGAAGTGGTAAGAACTTGTACTTATATACTTGTAGTATCAGGAAATTGAAACACCTGATGATTAGTGTTGGACTTGGAATGCTTCATCAGAGGTTTGGGTACTGCAAATATTCAGTGAGGAAGTGATTTGGGTAAAACTGTAGTATGTACTTGGATTCTTTTGTATTGTGCTGGAACGACAGTTTTATGTTGTATACTATTGCTTTGGGGGACTAGTGGTTTAGGTTTAACAAAAATGATATTATTGTAACTGTGAAAAAATTCTGAATATATACGATTGGAGTTGAGATATTCGTTGTCACACTCATCATCTGTAGGTTTATTCTACTGTTTATAAGTAGAAACCATATCAATAATCATCCTCTTAATCGATATTTGGATAAAATGGAGTGAAATAAGTACAAACTTCTTCAAACTGTACTGGGTACTACTCTATCTACATTACAATGGTGGCTGTCCATTCGAGGTATACCTCTTCATTCATTTGCAAATCATAGCTTATGCTGCATTGTATGGAGTATTCTATTGACCTGACAAATTAGAGGAAGTAATATAAAAAGCAGGAAATGGAAAGTAGAAATAACAATGAATGGCTGAGTGGTATAGATCAGCTTATGGTGAACCTCAAACTGGATTCTTGATTGAGAGATTTGAACTTGTTCAATATCTTTACAACTACAGCTGCTCCCTTGCATACCAAATAGAAAACATTTATGGGCAACTCAATCTGCCTGTTGGAAAGAGTAATACTGACAGTGCGCTTGTTGCAGACTGTGAAGAAGGTTAGGGTAAAGTATGACATATGACTATACCAACTTGTAGGTACTCTAGTAGGAATCTAGTGTGCATGCAGCCAGCACAGACCAGGAGCACACACAAATGCCAGCATAAATCTACCTGATGGTTGTGGAGGCTTGTGTGATATATGACTTGCAAACTATATACCAACTTTCAGGTATACCAGCAGGATAGTAGTTTGGAAGCAATCTATACAGACCATTACCACCTATGAATGATCCAGTATCTGGCAGACAGTTGAGGAGGCCTGGGTGAAGTATGACATACAACTGCATACCAAGTTTGGGAAGCACAGGCAGGAAAGTAAATCAAAAGCAACCAGTACAGACTATGAGTGAACATGAATGCTCCATACCTGAAAGACATACATTGAACTTCCAGGTATGCCAGGTGCAGTAAAGATTGTAAACATCCAATACACACCATGAGCATATACAAATACCTTCATAACTGACAGACTATCAAACAGGACTGGGTCAAAGATAACTTATAACTGTATACCAACTTCCAGGTATGCCAGCAGGAGAATGGTCAGCTAGCTAACTATATACAGTATTAGTATATCTGAATCCTCTATCGTATGACATTCATGTTTTTGGATACCACCAACAAACTATTGAAATATGCCAGCTTTTGCATTAGGAAATGCTGTTCAGAACAAGACCTTGCATTACAACTTGTATGGGCATGTGATCTTGAGACCTCCAATAGGTATATCTGCCATTATACTAGCAATAAAAGTGGGTCAAGTATGAATGATAATCATGAATTAGAAAACATACTGGAAAAGGTGTTGGAAATATCTGATGAGGATTTCCAGTTGAGTGAGTTGCTGCACTGCAGTGAGTTGTAGTCCATATGTTTGAATATCAAATGTTGAATCACCCAATGTAGCAATGATTATCCTTTGAATATTATTCCATGTAGACTAAGTTTGTTCAATAGAAAAAACTTTTGCCTCAGTTGATATACGTTTGGAAGTTCAATATAGAATAGTAAGATTCTGAATAACAACACTCAGTATTCTTGAATACCACAAGGTGTTGTGGTCTGTATGGTTGTTAATAATCATCAGAATAGAGGCAATCATGATCTTATGGGGAGTTTCTCAAGAACTGATATTCTTCTACTGCAAGATCCATCCAACAATTGCATGTATTGGTATACAGAACTCTATTCATGATATGGAATTATGAAAGTATATATAATAAGCAGTTGAGGATATTTCAGGTAGAATAGATGAGTATTGCTAATCAAGAAGAAAATTCAGAGGGGAGAAAACAACAGTGTTTGGCTCTGCAATGCCAAGATAGCAACGATAAGTCAAGTTATATGTATACTCATTCCAATCATTGAAACTATTATTCTCTACAATTTTCATTCAGATTGATATATAACTCTTTATTGATATATTATGGAGCATTTGATATGTCAGTTGTTTAATATATATCAATATTATTCGTACATGTCCATAAACCTACATTCAAATATTTTCATATATGATGTCATTCATGAACTTTGTTATTTATGATTGCAGGAACTATCAGAAATCAGTAGGTTTGCAGCACTCAACCTTGAATTGATGGATAACTGGTATGACTGTCAATTAACTAAGCAGAGTAATGGGGAATTCCTAGACTCAATCATCTGACTCTTTTTTGCTGAGCCAGCTCATATTAGTTCATTTATCGCTTGCTCACGTAAAATATCAACAATTTATTTGACAAACTATATAGAGTTGTGTTCAAATTCAGTATATGTAAGTTTTAAATATTTGCTACAGGTGGTACATAATTAGCTAAGAAACAAGTATAGTAAGATTGTTAAGAAGGAACTGTTTCTTCATTGGGTATACAATTGCATTAGCGTATAATCATTCATCTTTAGGCATATGAAGATGTCTCACAATTTACCCAAACTCTTATAACAACATGTCAGAGGTATAGATTCACCACTATCCTAATTACAGATGACATGTGGTTGTGTATTGGGATATTTTGAGGCACTGAATTAGTATTGACAACAAACCAAATCTGTTCATAACCAATTGAACTGAGCATGATTTTGATTCAAGTTTGATCTGTGATTTGTCAATTTCTGGCAGTTTATTACAAAGTGATTCGCCAACCAATTTATTTGCAACAAAAAAACATTAGTTAGTTCTTGTCCAATCTGGTCAAATCTTTTCCTTATCTTGTAGCACTTGAAGTCACCTACAACATAAAGAAACGATTTGGCAGA
Organism: Trichophaea hybrida; assembly: GCA_015178995.1. Lineage (NCBI taxonomy): Eukaryota > Fungi > Ascomycota > Pezizomycetes > Pezizales > Pyronemataceae > Trichophaea > Trichophaea hybrida. Next base: position 9,367 of record WHVE01000909.1, on the reverse strand, counting down.
TCTGGCAAGAACTTGCATACATATTTCTGTTCAAAATTGGGGGGCCAATTTGATAGGGTTTGAGCAAAAATTATGGCAAGGATTTGGTTCGCTCAAACCAAACCAGTATATTGATTTTCATCTACTCCTGTGGTTCATTGTCAATACTACAATCAATACTGCAGTATAGAATATACAATATTTGTCAAAAATTGATTAAAGACATGTGAACATATTACAAAATACTAAAACTAATTATAGCATGGACTAACTCCACATTCATACCCCCCCAATATCGACAGTAATATCTGAGACAACTGATCCAGATAGGTAATCAACTAAAAATGTATGCAGTGAGTCAGAGGTTCTTTGTTGAATGTGATTTATGAACAGGAAAGGAGATGGTTTGCAGATTCTTTCATTAGTGAATTGACGGCAACACTCATATCATTTTGGTCAACTTAATGTCAGGTACAACACATATTTTTAAATTGTTTTGATATACAAAATACTATTTGAATCTTAGCTGGTAGCCAAATTTTCATCAAGATGATCTTCTTGGTGAAGTTGAATCTTCCATTACTATCAACAATAGATAGTTAAAGAATCAGGGCAATGTCAATACTATTGACAATATAAAGTTGAAAATGCAGGATAGGATTGAATTGTCCAATACAATCAACAATGTAGAGTCGAATATTCATCATCAAAGTTGAATCTTCCAATACTATCCGCAATGTAGACTCAATAATTCAGGGCAAAGTTGATACTATCAACATTGTAGAGTCCATTATTGAGGATTAATATTGAATTTTCTGGTAATATATAAGCTTGAAGTCCAATACCTTCTTTGATTCTTCAGCTGAATATATATGTAGATCTTTATAAAAACTCCTTGCAGGAAAAAATTATTTAATTTACTTGGGTGCAATAGTATTGGCAATTGAATTCTATCACAAGTATTCTGTTACAAAAGTCTTATGAACTTCACCATAAACCTTTTGACTAATAATAAAATATTAAAATAAAACAACTGTAAATTCACAAAACTTTCCCCACCAATGTGTCTATAACAATATTGATCATCAGTATGAACAACAAGCGCCCATTTCAAATGAATAAGTTAGTGGAACAACAAAAAACAACAATAGGATATATCTACCTAAGATCTTCACATAAAATAACTGTAACTTCCAGAATCTGTCCCAACATGATTGTCTAAAAATATATCCACCATGACAAGGCGAAACAAACAGTGCAATATTTTTCCGAATGAAAAAATCAGTTGGACGACAAACCACAACAATTGGATATACGTATATAAGACTGGAAAATGAAACAACCATAAACTTCAAAAACTGCCTTTACAACTGTATCTATGAAAATATTTAATATTGCAACACAAAATAAAGTATCATACCTTTCCAAATGAATAAATTGGTGGAACTATATTAAACTACAATTGGATATATCTATATAAGAATTCCACAGTTTTTCCAATCTACAAATTATCATCATCTTTATTGTCCCTGTATAAGTCATTCAGTATGCATCACATGTATCTTATCTATCCAGTATATACCATTGATAGCCTTATTGGCATGATTGATCAACCCATGCAGGGGATTCATTGGTACCACTGCAGATTTTGGATAAAGTTTACCGATTGAATTATCATGTCAAGGTTTCAAGGCTCAGAGTTCTGGGGGTTGATAAAACCAAACGAAGAGTGCAGTGATTGCGGGTACTGCGTAACAAAATAGAGACTGGTATTCTGATATCACAGGAGTGAACTGTAATCGATGTCAAGGCTATTGATTGTTTTGTAGACTAGAGAACGAGTAAAGAACAAACCTATCCTCCGCTAAACCATCGTCCTTATATACAACTAATGTGACTGTCATCACCTATACTCACTCATTTCAAAATACATCCAAACTTCACCCAACTATTTACGCAACCCTTTAAATCTGTAGCTTACATCATAACCATCACGCCATATTTACAACGCAACCAACAAAACTTGATTTCTTCCTTGTATCCTGTATTCATTGTATACGCTCCATCGATCATCACTACTTCTCCGATCCTGAATTGACACAACCGTGACAGTAGCTCCCCCTGCCACCAGCTGAGTTTCTACCAGGCTCATGATCCGGGTTTTCCAGGTTGTTCTGTGTGCAATATGTCAATGGCTTGAAGACCGTCAACGTTGACTGCTGGCTCCCAGCTCCTTTCATCGTAGCCCTTCCATTTGACCAGACACTGCAGCTGTTGTCAGAATAGCCTGGAGTCTTTGTTACTCATAGCAAGTGTGCGGCGGGGTCATATACGTTCACCCACAATTTCCCTCATCAGACATCATCGGCTATCACTTGTCTCAGATGCAAGAGCCAATCTTTTCCGATGGCCAGCAAACGAACACCCACACCAACCATAAGCAACGATGGCTAGTTAATGGTAGCAGTCGCTTCTGCTCCGAATTGCCAACAACAAACAAACAGCTGGCAAATAGCTGAATGGCATTGGCCAATAAGCCGACGCCTGCCCATGACAAATCGACAGCTGGAAAACACCTCAATGGCGCCAGCCAAAAGCCAACGACTGACGGAAGCCCAAGAATACGTGCCGACTCAGACAAGTGAAGGTGCTCTCCATCGAAAGAGGCCAATTTGACTGGAGGTGATCAGATCGAAAGGATACCACCGGTCCGAAGGCAGATGCCCGCGAGCTTGATGTCGTATAGGATACTGATGGTCTGATTATAATCTAATGATGATAAAGACGATACAGGATTAAGTGATGGAAGACCGTGGTAGTTGTGAAATGAACGAACATTGGTTTGAAGGTGGTTATGGTGCCGGAGCTCTAGGGAAAAGTGTAGACAGAAGAATTTGTTAGAAGTGAAGATGAAGGTATAAAGACCTTGTTCTTCGAGGGTAGAAAGGCATCAACCGTCTCAGCGAGGTTAACAAGCTTTAACACTATACGAATTGAAAAGCTATTCTTTTCGTTCAGAATCATTTAGTGATTTCACATCACAAGCTTACCTCCTGACAAACCATTCAAGCAAGTCCCCAATTGAGTACGGATACTACTTTGACCGGGTAAACCTGGAGTGCAGCTCCCGGTGCAACATTTTATTGTTAGCAAAGAAACGTTTCGAAGGAAGGTATTCTTTCTACCCACACCGATACATCCAGTGATCTTGATGCCATACCACTCCAACTGTCACTGTCGAGTCAACATCTTCAATTTAGCTGGAATCCGCGTGCAGCATGCAGAACCAGAACATCTCAACTTCCTCGATAGTATCGACGATCTCCTAAACGAAACAGAAAAACCTCTCGAAGATTACTTTCGGAACACACCTGAAATGCTGTATCTGTGGAACCTCTACTAGACAGACGCAGCCGGACAAGGAGGGGGTCTAAGTATTGACGATCCAGTTTTCACTGATCTTTGGACTAGATACCAAGGCTTGTATGTAGATTGCGAAGATCAGGACGTGTGTCATTGTGAGGACAACTGCAGAGGAACCGATACAACAATCGGAAGAGCAGCAGCCGCTCTGTCAACCATCGTCACAGCCATATACCATTGGAATTGGTAAATGAATTCGGACAAAATACCACCCCTAATTCGTTTCCTAAGTTCATGTTGCAGGTTCTCAATTTCATATGCCTTCCACCCAGACTACAAACCGTCAGTACAACTGCAGCAAGAATCCGAAGCTAGATTTCTCTTCTTTCACACCACCCCTGTTGATCAATTTTTTGTCATCCTATAATGGTCGGGTCAGACACCAGCATGACGGACGCCTACACAGTGGTCAGAAGGGGTGATGTGTTCATTTCATCCAGCGATAAAGATAAGCAGTTGACACAATACCAGCCCATGAGAAGGAAAAACATTCTGGACTGGGTCATTGAGCCTTTTTGATGGAGTCAACAGGGAGCTCAGATGAATGGACACCCGTATTCAGAAAGCAAGGGAGACATATTTCGAGATACAGACGGCCCTCCCTGGATCGGCCAAAGCTTACAAATGCCTCATCATTAGACAAAACGAGATATACGATGCTGTTTATCTGGATATGGAAAAGATGGAAAGGGCGCAATTTGGGAAGCCTTCCGATATAGTCATCCAATTCCAAGTATTTGCAGCTTACGTCCAAGCAGCCTTTGTTCTAATAAAGGCCCAATCCACTGAAGCCTATGAAGAGCTACCGTTAGCCCTCAACGAGCAAATCCAAAGTTCTGGAATGGCCTGGGGAACACTTTCAACTCTGCTCAATAATATGGTACGAGCCCCAGAATGCCTGGCACTGCAACTGTGTACCCAACCCCAGAAGCGGGCGGATGTTGGGATAAAAGCACAAGAACATGGCGAACATATGTCCAGGCTATACTCCAAGTCTCTTCAGGAAGCAAAAAGAATACAGGAGGAAGCACAGAAAAAGGCAGACAACACAGAGAGGGAAAGGAAGGTTGCAGAGCAAATGATGAAGAATGAATTTGAGCGGAAATTCAAAGAATTCACTAGAGCTTTTCAGACGAAGCTCTCAGGTGAGAGAACAAACAAATCAGTATGCTCACTGGCCTGGTCAGTATTGTCACCGAACAAAGGGAATACCAAGCCTGTTGAGCAGGGATTCTGCCTTCGATACACCATGAGTAATGGTGTTGGCATATGGATCAAAGAGGCTTTGACTCCAGATCTGAATGGTAATGGAGATGGCACAGAAGGCATTGGAGGAGATCCCCCAGGTCACTCCGAATCTTCTAGCTGCAGCTCGAGTAGCTCCCGCTCTTCTGATAGTGGAGACGATGTTCTCCCACCACTTCCACCACCAGCAGGAATGGACTATAGTGAACTACCTGTGCTACTGCCTACACAACCACTCCAAGTACAACCTCACCCACCAAGAGCTCCAAATTCAGCCAAGAAGCAGAAGATTGAGCTTCCCTACAAGTTTAAGGGAGATCCAACGGACAGGTCGGAATCCTACTGCCACTGGATCACAGGAGTGGATCGATATCTCAGGTTCTTCAAAGACGGGTATGATGCTGACCACGATAAGATCATTCTCGGTGGAAGTATTCTTCGAGAAAAAGCGTTGGCTTGGTTCAACAACTGGGAAAAACAGCCCAGGAAGCGTTTTCATGTTGACACATGGTCGGCACTCACCAGCAGAGTGGAGGAACAATTCATCGACCCGCAGAAAGAAACGGAATCCTTCAAAAAAAGAAAGAAATTGCAGTACAAGGGAGATATCCGGGACTATATCGTAAAGATGGAGGACTTGAACTACCATGTTTGCTTATCAGGGATTGCATGGCGGCAGGCTCTACACAGCGAACTCAACAAAGAAATCAAGGATCAAATATCCTTTTCAAAGATTACACCACATGACAATGCAGAATTCGAATTACTGCTCAAACAAGTCGGCCACCCATATGAGAGATGCCGCCAAGAACACCACCAACATAATCATCACAAACCCAAAGACAAAGAGAACAATGGGAGGACGCTTGATGATGATGGTGATAAGGGGAATGAAAGAAAGAAGAACATTGAGAAAGGTTTTGACTCCAAGAAACCTCGAACGAAGAAGAAAGGTCCTAAGCCTAGTGTTAGCAACAGTTCGAACACTGAGCCTCCGGCCTAGGTTCGGGTTGGAACTGAACCGTTTCCAAATCCACGGTTTTGGTTGCCACTAGGACCGAACCAGGAAGAACAGTCCAGGTTGACTCCACATTTTGGAACCCCCGAATTCCCGGGTTATTGGACATGTCCAATAACGGGCGCAAAATACTTCATATGCGACTTTCGCAATCCTGAATTGAATGAACTGAGATATACATATTTATGATTTTGACCATTACCAATCTAGTTTTAATTAAGTTCAATATCACAAGTACAATATGTTAATTTTGTATCGAAACATGGTAGTTTGACTTTGTAAGTAGAAGAAAGACAGCCAAAATTGTATTATGCAGTGGTATATTTCAGTATGTTGTGGTATATGTCAATCGCCACAAATATTTTAGTTTCGACCATATCCATTGTCTCATCATTGCCTACCTTTTATTCATCTTAAACATTTCTGACCTTCAGACTTAACTTGAAAATTGTACAAACAACATCCCAATGAGCCCAGCATTTGTGTTCCACTAAGATACTGTATCAACATTCTTTTCATTATATATGCTTAAATATGAATCATGCCCAATAATGACCAAGAAAATTAAAAAATAAATGATATGCCCCATTATAAGAAACAGAAGACCGAAAGAAATATGAAATACAGATCAACGCTCTACCGTCGTTTATTCCCTTTTGCATTTCATGTTTCATGTATGATGACAGGCCGAGAGTTGTTCACGAATATAGTTGCAATATGATTTGACTTTTGTACTGGCCTAATCAAGCCTGCAATGTTATGGGCAGTATGTACATCTGGCTGTTCTGCCTCATCAATGACTTTGGAGTTATCAGAGAGATTCATATCATTCTCATTGTCAGCCTCGATATCGTTTGCGTTATAGTGTGGATCGTCCAAGTCACCGTTCCAATGGAGCCAATCGTCAGTATTAGCATTAGTTTCGGCTGAACTTTAATCATCTCTTTCACCGGAATGGCAGATAATTCTATGTATTTGTTGGATATTCAGGACTTGGGTTTTGCCACAAGGGAGGTCAATCTGCGATAAGGATGGTGGGAGTGGTGATTTTTCAGTCAATTTGAAAGCTGCAACACTATCATGTTTAAAGGCCGACAAGAATGCTTTAACTGTCTCTTCAGTATCTGAAATGTAGCCCATGGCAGTCATTTGCTTGTTCTGAGTTGCCCGTAGGTTTTCACTGTCTTGCCACATCTCCAAATAGTCATGAAACTTGGCCATCCTGTGCAGCATTCATTCCTCTGCTGCTTTCTTGATTTCAACGTCATTATTAGATACTGACGAATCTATTTGAACTGTATCACCTGCCAAAGGACCAAGATTGCTTCTGGCAAACTGTCGAACAACCACTTTTTCTCGAAGTGTTTCACCTGTAGTTTCTGAATCTCTCCACCCAATGATATCTTGGCCAAGTGTAAAGCTGGGTTCCACTCCAACCCCATGTGGGATGCTTCGGAAGATGTCCCGTGCATTATTGGCTAGATCGGTGTACTTCGTGTCCAGCTTTTCCTGTTTTTGCCACCAATCGGTTATGTCAGGCCACGAGAATGCCCTGCTAATCTGTGTGGGGTTGGAATAATAATCATCAAGATTGGGATTACTTTGTCCCAAATTTTTGGGTACCTTGGGTGGTGAATTCGAATAAAGTGTGGTGGCCGTCCATAAACATGCTGCACGATTAGTGCACCCAGTAGTATATTCCACCGCGTTAGCGGGTATATAGTATTCATCCTCACTGGACAAATCATATGGATCATAAGTCAATTGACCTGGCCCAGATACTGGTACAGAGGAGAAAGGATCGTGATTCGGTACTATATTGGATTTTCTGTTGGTCAAGACTAAATTTTTGTTTCAGTATTCGTACTCGATATATTTTATGAATGAATCCTTGGACTGCGCAGTAAAGAAACCCTCATCCTCAGGATTAACATCCATAGCCTTGTCCCACTTCCTAAATGATCGCAACTCCAAAATGAATCGAGGAGTTGTATTGCAATGAGGAGCATATGTGTCTCTGGTGTTACTTTGGAGTAATATTTCGACAGCTTTTGGCATGCAAACTTCAAAGCAAAGTACAGATCCTCTTTCTACAGAGTGTTTTCCTTTGCCAAATCATGCATGATGCCGTGCAGATGATCGAATATGTCATTATAGATTGTAATGACATAGTGCACAGTCACTGTGTGCCGTTTTGACATCTAAAGTGTCCAGTAACGAAATTGCCTCACCACCTCCATTATGTATTTCACGATGATCCATTAGTTCTCTGTGGTAAATACAGGCTGGTGATCACTGTAGGTTGGGTTTTTGAGCCACTTGTGTGTAAACTCTCGCAATCTGTATCCCCACTCCAGTAATTCCAGAGTTGAATTCCACCGAGTTTTTACATCCATGGTAGACAGTACTGCAATTTGAACTTTGGATTTCTGGCAGTTGAGAAACTTATTGAGTCTTACAGGAGTCAGAATTATCAATACAGCAAGCATTCTTTGCATTATGAAGAGTGAGTATTCCGAATGTAAGTGTAGATAGCATGCAGTAACTACCTTTTCAATAATTTTAGCTAATCCAGGCTTCATGGCTGCCGCCTTAGAAATTCTTGCATTTCCAGACTTCTGCAGCTTTTGGCTTTTGGTCAATGCCGCACTCTCATTCTCTCCAAATTGCTCATCATTCTTATTGGCTTCCCATGATTTTGTTCGATCTTTCACATCCAAATTACTCATGAATCCCACTAAACAAAGCTGTATGACATGCGCCATGCATGGTATATGGTTTCGTACTGATGAGCAGTCAATTCCCGAGATTTCAAGTGTAAATTGTAGCGCCCAAGTCATTGAATAGTTGGATGAGGCATTATCAGTAGTTATTCCCAGTAATCGACCATCAGTAAGATCGAAACATTCTAGTACCTCTTTCAAATGCTCAGCCAATTGTGCACCTGTGAATTTGCATTTAACCTAGAGTTCAGTGTCGGCGGTACAAAATATTAAAACCCAGCAGCCACTAACCTTGTCAAATGCAAGCTGTACTTCACATAAGCACCAGTTGCGATCTATATAATACCTGATGACCAACAAAATAGCCAATTTATTTGTTGATGTCCAACCATCTAATGCTACACTGACTTTATTTTTTGTTGGCAACGGCTTTTTGAATGCATCAATTGTTAGGGAGTATTATCATCGGCAAATATTACTGAGAGTACTGGCCAAGGGCAGTACCTAATCATGTCATAAAGCATTGAACGTTTGTCGTACCTCAAGGTTCATAATATCATTCCATGGGATATGTGCAGAAACAAATCCTAGCATCAAATAGCGGTTCCAGGTTTCTTGGTTGAATTCATGGGTTGTAAAGTCACTATCTGCCAATTTTGGAGTTCTGTCGTCAAAATCATCAGTATAATCAATTGTTAATCAATTTGTGTTTGATGGGAATAACTTGCCACCATGACACATGACTGCCTTTCTCTTGAGTACGCTAGAGCTTGCTCTTACCAGCGTACCAGTAATAAAGTAAATCAGACTCCGTTAACTTTTCCAGCTGTGCTTTGTGTCCCTTTGATGAAAGGTGTTTCCCCATAGTACTTGTTCCATTTCAGATGGATGTACAAGAAACTGATGACAGACAATGCAAATGATGCCAGGGCAGCCATTTGATGCATTTGCACAAAGTGTAGAATCGCCAAGCTGGTGC